>CM031238.1:658650237-658696790 GCA_018340775.1 Taxus wallichiana var. yunnanensis | reverse complement strand
AAATTGAAGGTGGAAAATACAGCGAATATACCCGTAACCAGTTTCAGCGAAAGGTGAATTTGACAGTATTAAAAAACAAAATTTTCACCTGGTTTTTCAAGGCTCCATCAGTGACGTCCGACAACACTAGTTCGTAATGACGCACGTCACTGGCGCGACATTTGTTTCGTAATGACGCGCGACACTGGAGCGACACTAGAAGCGTAATGGCGCGCGCGACGAGGCGCGACACTAGCTCGAAATGACGCGCGTCATTTGCTTAGCGTCATAGCCCACGGCGTGCGACACCATCTTCTATTGACGCGCGACACCATCTTCTATTGATGCGACACCATCTTCTATTGACGCGCGACACATCCTCCATTGACGCGCGACACAATCTTCTATTGACGCGCGACACCATCTTCTATTGGCGCGACACTATCCTCTATTGACGCGCGACACTATCTCCTATTGACGCGCGACACTATCTTCTATTGACGCGACACAATCCTCTATTGACGCGCGACACCATCTTCTATTGACGCGCGACACTCTCTTGTATTGACGCGCGACATTGTAGTCAAATGACGCGCGTCAACTTTGTAACTTTGTTGAGTGCGTCAATAGGGGCAAGTGACGCAATATTTAGGTTATAAATACCCTTGTGCCGCTCATTTTCGTCTTCGTTTTCCGTTCTTGAATTTTTGCGAGTCTAAATCTTTGACAAAGACGATATACAGCTATAATGTCGACTTCACATGCTTCCCAACTGCAAGTTCAGCAAGAAAATCAAGAGAATCCAACTCAATCGATTTCCAAGATCATCTACAGGAATCCCTTATGCCCTCACATCCATACGGCCTTAAAGATGTCTTCAGAATATCAAGCTATAATGGAAGAGTGTGAATTTACAGGGCTCGTTAATATGCCCCATTTCGAAACAGATCCGGATATTTTGAATTACCTTCTGTCATGCTACAATTCAGAGGACGGTATATTTTATGTGACTCGACGAGCGATGGCCAAATGTTCCAATTCACTATTGAAGCAAATGACATACATCGGTTTCTTGGCCTTCTATCGAAATTTACCAATTATTCTGACCAAGGCAACACTAGTGGAAGAAGACAAGAAATTTCTTGAATCAGCGTCACGGTTTCCATGTTGATTGTAAGTATAATTCCTTTTAATTCATATTTTTTAATCTGTTTTTAATTCTGATACAATTTGCTTGTTATAGATTTAAAGTAACTTACACTGTTTCGCATTTGCAGCCCATGTCAATAAATCCAGGCGTGGTGTAGATACACAATCAATTGCACACCACTTTCTTGCTGCACTTATTTCATTTTTTCAAGCCAGAATTGTTTTGCAGGGTCGCCAAACGGATATACCAAATTGGGCCATTGCATATATTTGTGCCACTATCTCAAAACATAAATTCGATTGGTGCACATATCTATCCAAAAAAATAAGAACTGAAATAACAAATTCAAAACTCTCAGATAAACCTTTCATTTATTCAACAAACTATCTCCTCGGCTTCTACTATGAGGCACTTTTAAATTTAAAACATAAAGAAATTCCTACTTGCTCTGATGAGGCTTTGAAGAAATTCTCAATTCCATTTGATGAACAACAGGTATAAACTATTTAGTTTGTAATTGTATTACAATTTTTCGTCATTCTGATGCCTGATTATTAAAACTTAAATTTTAATGTTTTGCAGAGAAGATATCTTGAAGCCATTCCAAGAAAAAAAAAGATGTCGAGAGGAAGAGGCCAACAACACGCGGAGGCTTCGGGGGACTCCCAATCTGAAATGGAAGCTCACTCTCCAAACCCTCAAGCGTTTGAACTCGTTAAACGCCAGAGAAGTAATACATTCTCATATATTATTTACAAATTCCAAAGTTGCATATTTATTTTTCAATTTAAATTTTAACCAAATGAATTGACAACATTTAATATTGATGAATTGCAGGGAATATGGAACCTTCTTCCCCAACTCACTCCATACAGTCGCATGCATTCATATCTTACGAGCGACCCATGAGTTCAACTCCTACTGAGGCCACCGTGGCACCGAAAAAAACAACCCCTCGTCAATGAAAGTCAACTTTTCTATAGTACGTTTAATTTCGTAGTTTTCACTTTATGAATTGTTTTAATATTTTCATTTTCTTGTACTTTTCAGCACATATCGGTCATGATCAAACCACGGCACCGACACCCACTCAACCATTAATTTTTAAAATGCCAACCCAGGAGGAACAGTGAAAAAGAACATTGGTAAACGCATGCCTTTTGCTCCGGCCCTAGTGGGACACTAAACCTTGACACATCGTTTGAATTCCAACTCTCTCACTTGGTGGCTTGCCCGATCTGTGCAGCATATATCTGTTTTGAACAATATAAATTTAGATGAAGATTATTTGGGCATTGATAGCAATGACCCAACCGGTTTTTTCGATACCTGCGAGATGATTCAAGGCGAGAAGGTATACTTCAAATTTCAATTTTAATATGCTTTACAATTTTGAATTACATTCTGATTTAAATTTATTTATCTAAATCTTGATTTATTTTTTCAAAAACAGGATCAGCCCACCCAAAGGTAGAAACAAGGAGCAGTTGATCTTTGTGAAAGCCCCCATTCTTCTCCAGTAAGATCGTCTGCATCAGATTCAGATAGTGAAGAGTTCCCACCTTTTCCTTTGGAGAACTTAATAGGTAATGATTGTCAATCCCATGTCAGTGAGTTTATTATTCCTCATATCCAACAGCTGATAGAATGGGAGAGAAGGGCTAAAGTTCTTATCAATGAGATCATTAGTCGTTATGAAAATTATTGCGCAGGGATAGTTTATACGCTGCAGTCCAGAATCAACCTGCGAAGATGGATTCCTTACTTACCCAAGTAAAATGTGGGACTGTCACGTTTAACAACAACTATAAAGATGACATTTTAGATAAGGCACTAAACAAATTGGAAAATATTAGTGCCGAGGCCCAGGCATATTTTAACAAATGGTCCAAGGACAAGGATTTGGTATCAATCGCAAATGCCGAAAGAGATAGAGCGGTTGTAAGTACTATTACATTCAAACAATCATTTTTGTTAATTTGAAATTTTGAATTTACATTAATATTTTGAATTGACATTACTCTTTTTGTGCAGTTGAAATATGAAAATTTGAAGAGTCAGGCGAAGGTTTTGCAAGTTCACTTGGAAGCAACAAAAAACGACTTATCCATGACAAAAAATTGAAGCAAAATATTGTTTTGGTTATGAAACAAAACAATACACTAAAGCGGATAATTAAAGAGCATGGTCTCGACCACGACATATTGTTCAAAGCCAAAGCAGCTTTGCTGATCCAAATTTGCTTTCATCGCATGGAGATGCAACAAATCAAGAAGAAAGAATTTTAAAAAATGCGGGCGAGAATTTCTTTGAAGATCTTGTAAGTTCGGGGGTTATTTAAATGTTGGGGAAAGAGTACACCACAATGGAAGAAGCCGTTGGTGAAGAGAGCAGAATAGAATTGTCTAAAGAAAAAGAGGGTTTTGAAAATTAGAAACTTTTATTATTGAGGAAACTTTAAATATTGAATTTGAAAACTTCTACTATTGAGTATGTACTATGGTATTTGAATTATATGTATGTTTCTTGTTTACTTGCATTGTCATGTATTGTATGTGGACGTAGATGATGAATGATGACAATTGATAATCAATGATAGATGATAATGAAAGACGATGATAAATTTAATGTGTATAATGTCAAATTTAGTGCCTAAATATCTTGTGGGACTTTGATTATCTTGAAAATTGTCGTTGGGGAAAAAATAGAAACTAAGATTTGAAACAGATCTTTACTATTTAGGATTTCTCCTTAATAGACTTATGGTGTCGGAAAATTAGAAACTTTTATTATTGAGGAAACTTTAAATATTGAATTTGAAAACTTCTACTATTGAGTATGTACTATGGTATTTGAATTTAATTATATGGTGATTAGATGGTGATTATCATGAATTATATGTATGTTTCTTGTTTACTTGCATTGTCATGTATTGTATGTGGACGTAGATGATGAATGATGACAATTGATAATCAATGATAGATGATGATGAAAGACGATGATAAATTTAATGTGTATAATGTCAAATTTAGTGCCTAAATATCTTGTGGGACTTTAATTATCTTGAAAATTGTCTTTGGGGAAAAAATAGAAACTAAGATTTGAAACAGATCTTTACTATTTAGGATTTCTCCTTAATAGACTTATGGTGTAGGAAAATTCTATTTTAAAGAGATTCACCTCTATATAAGTGCATAATCTCTCATTAGAGAGGTTGTTTGACATCCAAAATAGTCAAGACCATTTGTCAGAAAATAACGTTTTGCTGGAAACAATCATTGATGTGGAGGCTAGATTAGCCAATTATGAAATGGTTAAATTCCAGGCCATAAGAATTAGAGCTTGGGAAATAATCAAGACCATGGTTTAAAAGATATGGTTTTTAATCATGGATATTGTTTTGTGTAGAGTAGATTATGGAGGCTATGGAGGCTAGATTAACGAAAGTTGGAATAACCATGTGATTAAAAGATACGTCAAGCTCGATATAGAACTTTGAAGTTTAATGTAAAACATACAAGGTTTTTATCATGAAGATTAGTCTGTATAGATCATTTTTTTATATTTGAGTGTATAAGAAAATATTGAATTTTGCAAACATGATCATAGTAAAATATGTTGTATAGGATTCACATATTGAGATTCTCTCTTTGGGGCTGATTCTTGGAGTGGTTGAATAAAATTCCTGCTACCACCTTGTTTTGTTTTCCTTTGCTTTGAAGATCTGATGTTCAAGTGTATGTTTGAAGACAATTTTCTTGAAGCTCCACCATTTCTATGCCTTGAATTGATTAATCATGATCTTCTTGAAGTCTGATCTATAAAATCAAGTGTCTAAAATATTGAAAAAAATTTACAGCTCAACATAAAGTTCTCTGTGCAAGGTTGGATCATCTTAAAAAGGTAACATTGTGTAAATTTTGTCAAGAGTGCAAGGTTGGATCATCTTAAAAAGGTAACATTGTGTAAATTTTGTCAAGAGTGCCTTACTGGTACCTCATCTCAAACTCAGTCTTAGACACCAATCACTTTGTTTGTTTCTTTGGTCTTGGGATAAATTTGAAGTCTTCATCTCAATTGGCTGCATTGCAAACATGAAGGGAATTTCCTCTAGTGCAAAAGAGGTGGCGCGTCACTTGCATCTATTGACGCGCGCGTCAGGCATCTATTGGCGCGTCGTCAGGCCTATTGACGCGTCAGCACGGCATCTATTGACGCAGCGTCGATGGCATCTATTGGCGCGTCATGGCATCTATTGGCGCGTCAGCGTCATTGCACCTATTGGCGCGCGTCAACGCTTTATTGACGCGCGTCACTGGCACCTATTGGCGTGCGTCAGCGTCATTGGCATCTATTGGCGCGCGTCATCGCATCTATTGGCGTCGTCGTCATTGCGCATCTATTGACGCGCGTCAAGTGAAGCCATTGACGCTTGATTTAGCCTATAAATACCCTTCAACCGGTCATTTTCTCGTTTTCATCTTCCGGCTCTTGAATTTTTGCAGTCTCATGCTTCCCAAGCTGCAAGTTCGATAACAAAAATCAAGAGAATCCAATTCAATCGATGTCCCTTATGCCCTCACATCCATATCGTTAATATGCCCCATTTGAAAGCAGATCCGGATATTTTGAATTACTTTACTGTCATCCTACATTGAGTCGGCATTTTTATGTTACTCGAGCGATTGCCAATTTTTCAATTGATATCGAAGCAAATGACATCCATCGTTTCACGGGCCTTAGTTCAAAAATTTTACCAATTATTCTGACGAAGGCAACACTCGTGGAAGAAAAGAATTTTCTCGAATCAACGTTTGGTTTCCATGTTGATTGTAAGTATAACTCGTTTTAATTCATATTTTTATTACATTTTCACATTTTTAGCCCATGTCCATATATCCGGGCGTGGTGTCTAATATGTAGCATTTAAGTACATGTAATTTTTGCAATGCTAGTGTCTAAGATGAGCTTTGTAACTTTGTTTTACAGATGAGTGCGGTGGAAAAGTTTAAACAAAAAAAAATCTTAAGAAAGCTGATGGAACCAAGAAGGGAAATTAATTGATGTTCCCAAACATTGATGAAGCAAATCAAGCGGGGAAGAATTACGATCAATGTACTTTAATATTAACGGAGGGTGACTCGGCCAAGAGCTCTTGCGATCATTTGTAAGTGTTTGTGCCTTGAATCGGGAAATGTGAATCTTGAATTTGGTAGTATTGTGACATGTTTCGACATCACTTTCCAATTTAATTTTTGTTATTTTAGTTATCTTTATCTATCAGTGGCGGGAATATCTATTTTTGGGAAGCTACCACTCACCAACAAATGGAGAATAAAGAGATAGTAAATAGAAAAAAAAATCCTTGGTCTACTGAGGAAGATATAATATATGACGACATTAAATCTTTAAGATATGGCCATCGATGATAATGTGTGACCAGTACATGATCTTTGTATAAGCGTTGTTTAGTTTAGTTTACGTAAATGTTCCCCCTGTATATTTGGTTGTGTTTGAGACTTTTTATATTTGTTTTCTAAGCCACCGGATGTTATGTATCTCCATGTCTAATGTCGGCACATGTTGATGTAGGCAACTCACAAAAATGGAAATGTGTTATCTTTCTACACAATTCCTGAGTATGAAGCTTGGAGAGAATCATTGAGTGGATCGATAACCGGCTGGACCATATAGTGCAACAAAGTAATGCTAGTTTGTTTTCTCTTTATGTTTTTCAAGTTAAGGTTTTGTTCACTTGCTGATTAGGTATCACTTGTTGCTTGGACCATACAGGGTTCCCGGTTTGGGCACAAGTACTTCTAAAGAGGGCAAGGAGTATTTCATAGATCTGGACAAGCACAAAAAAGATTTTGTGTGGGTTGATGAGAAAGATGGAGATGCTTTCTCATATCAATCAGCTTATAGAATGGGACGAGAAGGGCTAAGGTTCTTATCAGTATGAGATTATTAGTCGTTCTGACGAAAATTATTGTAGCAGGGATAGTTTATACTGCTGCAGCTGATCCAAATTTGCTGTCGCATGGAGATTTCTGGTGTTTGGGAAAGAGGTACAGCCACCCTGGAAGAAGCCGTTGGGGAATAGTGCAGAGGAGTAGAATTGGATAAAGAAAAAGAGGGTTTTGAAAACTAGAAACTTTTATTATTGTGGAAACTTTAAATAATGAATTTGAAAACTTCTACTATTGTCTATTGTGTATGTACTATGGTATTTGAATTTAATTATATGGATTTACATACAATCTTTAATTTTAATTGCATTAGATGTTGATTATCATGAATTATATGTATGTTTCTTGTTCCACATATAAAAAATAAATTAAATATAATTCTAAGAAATCAAGAAAGAATCATCACTGGTAAGAAATTAAACATAATTGCAAATATGCTAGGGTTTAGCTTACCTCTTGCGTATTGCAATCATCAAGGGTAACATGACATTGTAGATGGAGGGTGAGTTGCACGACATTGTCGATCTGAGAAGTGCAAACATCTTTAAATATATAGACCAACATATCTTTAAATAAATGTAAATATAAAAAATTAGACACCTTGTAACGTCTTTAATGATAACAAGAGCTGAAAAAATGTAAAGTAACAAACAATAAGATTATGTTGAAGAAGATACCTATTTAAAATTGAAATCATCACCGGTAATGTGCTATATCTTTGTCTTAAAAAATTCAACACAAAAAATTGATTAGTAGATAGATGGGTGAGTTGCCTGACATTGTCAGTCCCGAGAAGTAACT
This sequence comes from Taxus wallichiana var. yunnanensis, assembly GCA_018340775.1. Lineage (NCBI taxonomy): Eukaryota > Viridiplantae > Streptophyta > Pinopsida > Cupressales > Taxaceae > Taxus > Taxus wallichiana. The sequence goes on along the minus strand of CM031238.1, from coordinate 658,688,891 downwards.
TCCTCGGACGGATGTCAACCCACGTTTTCAAAAAATAAAAAGATTGTATTTAACTAAATGTAAATACATACACCTGTAACATCTTTAATTATAACCATAGCTGAAAAAATGAATAGTAACAAACAATAAGATTAAGGGGAAAAGATACCTGCTTAAAGTTGAAATCATCACTTGCCCTTTGGTAATGAGCTAGATCTTTGTTTTAAAAAAATCCAACACGAGAAATGGATTAGTAGATAGATGGGTTAATTGCCTGACATTTTTAGTATATAGACTGTAACATCTTTAATGATAAAGATAAAAAGATAGATAAAGAAGATACCTACTTAAAGTTGAAACAATCCATTATCAATAGCTTCATCAAAGTCGATGTTGTCTTCTGTAGAATGTGACGAAGAGCCAATTACACACTCAAGGTTGGGAATATTTGTACTTGTAGCTGTATTATTTACACCTCTTCTTTCGTAAAGGGAATTCCAGTGAGCAATTGCTCTGTCAAAAAATGAATAGAAACAAACAATAAGATTAAGGGGAAAAAGATACCTGCTTAAAGTTGAAATCATCACTACTGGTAATGAGCTAGATCTGTGTTTTAAAAAATTCCAACACGAGAAATGGATTAGTAGATAGATGGGTGAATTGCCTGACATTTTTAGTATATAGACCTGTAACATCTTTAATGATAAAAATAAAAGATAGATAAAGAAGATACCTACTTAAAGTTGAAACAATCCATTATCAATAAACTTCATCAAAGTCGATGTTGTCTTACGTAGAATGTGACGAAGAGCCAATTACACTCTCAAGGTTGGGAATATTTGTACTTGTAGGCTGTATTATTTACACCTCTTCTTTTGAAAGGGAATTCCGGTGCTTGCATTTTCTCTGTCAAACGGAAGGTTTGAGGAGTATCGAGAAACGTAACACCTCATGCACTTTCGATTTTTATCAACTTTGTTTCTCAGTTTTGATTTTATAAATGACAATGCACTGAAAACCCTTTCATCCTCCACAGACCCCAAAATCATTGTCTGGCATAACTCATATAGTCTGAAATATTCACTGATATCTTCTTGTAAGATAGAACTTTGATAGATTCCTCGCCACAGCCTTGTAATAGCACCACTTTCAGAAGGTTGATCTAAATTCCTATATTGGTTCCTCATTGTTGTTGCAAAATTTGTTGACTGAAACTTTAATAAATCGGCATTCAGTATACCTTTGATTTCCGTACCCTTGAGCTCTGACGTCTTTGTAAATTGTTCCATTATTGTACCCATTGATTTATGGAAATGCTTACTGACAAAGTCTGCTTTCGGCCACCTACGTATTCAAAAATTCGATTCATCACACCCATGGCTTCGAAATTTTATCTTTACTGAAAGCGTTCCTAATTTCGATGACAAGGTTTACGAAATTTTTTTAAGCTTTATTAAGTTTCAACTATCACGAGACTCAAACAAATTACGTGTCACGGGAACATCTTCTCGTTAGATCCTGTAATATCTTGGCGTTTTTGCAAAATGTGCATTGGTATTTCCCTCCCATTAACGAGAGATGCATAGGTGATCGTGGATATTAAATCTCAAAAAGGTGTTAGGATTTTAAGATCTAATAAATCTCTCCAATTTTCAAAAACAGTGCATCAAAACTATCACGGGAGACGATATAATATATCAAGACTTTGACATACCATTTTCCTCATCCGTATAAAATCCACAATATAGATTAATCTGCCTTGTGCATGCTTCATCAGTGTATTGATCTCCTTTAACATTGGAAGAATACCAACCAATGTAAGCAATGTCTCCAAATCAGTTAAGCGGAACAACAGGTCCCTTGCCCTATCAACTTCATGACGGTATTTGTGCATGAAACCAACCAATGAAGGATACTCCTCACGAACTCTGCATGCAGGTTCATACAAAGATATCCATCTAGTCTCCACATCCTTCAGAAGTTTTTTGCCATCTGTAATTCCAATTGCAAATTTTTGGAACTCGAGAAAACGCTTTGGGCTGCTTGACATATAGGCATGAAGTTCTCTTATGATGTCTTCTAATTTAGCAACATTTTCGTGGTTGCTTACCATTTTATATGCTAAATTCATTCTGTGAGCCATACAGTGAATTGGTAGCATATATGGGGCCACTGTTGTTTGTAATCTAACACACATGCCACTGTTCGGTGACCTGCATGACGGATGCACCATCTGCTCCAATGCATACCAACCGTAGCAATTTCATAATCAGTCATACCAGCAACATCTTTCAAATGAGAAACAACTATTTTATATAGGTTTTCAGCATTGCAGTTTTCAACCATTTTCATAACACCCAACAGATGAGGTGTCCTTATATGATTTTCTAATGTATAGATGTGGATACATACCCATGCGGTGTTGTCGACTGCTGTGACTTCATCAATTGAAAGAGAGATAAAGTTTGCTTTTTTTACATTCTCTTTCAAATCTTCCTTCTCTATCATCGAGAGGCATTTTGCCATTTCCCATCCACTACTCTCAGACCAATGAGACTGAGGTACATTCAGCATTCCATTAAATTGATACAAAACTTTGAAATCGAGGAAATCCGACATCGCTCTTCCTTTTTTAAGTATTTGAAAAAGAGTAGAGAATTGTATGAATTTTGCATGTAGATTTGTTTCTTTCATCTTACCATATGCGATGTGATCGTTCCTCCCTTTTCAACGAGATATCATGTTTTTACGCTCTGCCTCATATTCCATGCGTATCTAACATGCATGCACTCCTTTTGATTTTCCACCTATGTGTTTTGATTTTACGGCCATCTTCCCCATTACGATTAAATATTGTTTTCCACAATGTTTTTCTATAGTGTCAACTTGATTGCATTTTTGTTGCTTTCCCAATTTCCACGTACATATTGTACATGTACATTCACATGGGATTTCTTGAGAATTAGATGATTATGCGAGGCTCAATAAATGGAAATTTAGTTTGCCCAATCAAACTTGTATGTCCTGCCAATGGTCCACATATTCTTATTCGTTTTGATGCTTTACTTTTTTGAGTAGAATTTTGAGCAATATCACAATCACTGGTTTCCTCTTTCTTGGACGAGTTTGATTTTGATTTACGTCTTCCATTTTCTTTGAGTGTTTATATCTGTGATATCTAGCTGCATTTCTGGTTGCACCCCAACGGGAACAATATCTTCAAGATCGGCATATTATCGTAGGTTTCATTTGTTTGACTGTGTGATCTTTGTGCGAATGCATGTCCACCTCAATAATACCTTCCACACGATCGATATTCGATTCTTTTGGTGGCATCTATATGATTGGTATTTACTGATATCTGTATCATGAGTTTCCAAAATACTTGAAGAGTGATTTACGAGATTTCTTCGTATTCTTTGGTGGCACCTTCCATTATTACGAAAAGAGTCTGCGTCGTGAAAAAAAGAACCAAGAAGCGACTCTGTCCAGTCTCTGAGGTGTTGTCGCGCGTGAAGCCCATGCGAGGTCGCGCGTCGGCTCTGCCCAAGTCGCGCGTCGACACTTCTTTATCACGCATCTGCGTCGCGTCACTTTCTCTCGCGCGTCACTTCCTAGCCCAAGTCGCGCGTCAGTAAAGCTCTTGTCGCGCGTCAATACAGCTCTTGTCGCGCGTCGATCGCTCTTGTCGCGCGTCGATCGCACTCTTGTCGCGCGTCGATCAGACTCTTGTCGCGTCGATTCAACTCTTGTCGGCGTTGGTAATGCTCTTATACTCACGTGACAATCACATCTTTTTTATAGTCGATGAATGCGAAGCCAACCCCCAAAAAAATACTATATATTTTAATGCCCACCGTCGTGCGTCGACACTTCATTTTTCGTCGCGCGTCAGCAATCACGAGGCTAACGATAATATAATCTAATCCCATAGGTGCTCAGGGTATGCGAGTTCAAATTTCACGGTATTGGTAATTTGGTAAGCTACTTGAGGTATTGAACTTTACCACAAACTTGCGTGACAAATCACATAGGTTTTTATAGGAGATGTTTTCAAATGAACGAAATTACATTGCTTCCGACCCCCAAAAAAATATACTATATATTTTTATAATTTTCCTAATAATCACCTAAATGACACTTTTAGACTCTTATACACTGAGACGATACAAAATAACGACTATTTGACAGTGACACACAAAACAATAGTAATAGAAAAATGTCAATAACAAATTTTAAAATGACGGTGACTCCATACTTAAAAATATAATAATTAAAAACTCAAAACCAACATTTAAATTTAACATTTAAATAATAAAATATCATCTAAAAGCTAAAAATTTAAAACACTATACTTAAGTAAAAAAATTAACTTTTGAATTACAAAACTTTATAATGACAATAACTATAGATAAACACTACAAATAAACCTTAAATATTCCTTTGACCACATTTAAGTAAAAAAAAGAATATGACACGAAATTTCATAACCTACAAACTCTAAAATATGAAAAAGAGAAAATATTTAAAAATTAAACACAAACTATTACTTTTTATATACTCACCACTATAATAAGACCCGACACACAAAGAAGATTAAATTAAAAATGAATATATATAAAAAGACCAACAACAATAAATCCCAACATTGAATATATCATTGACTTCACCTTTATGTTATCTTGACAGAGCACAAGATTCAAATTTCAGATTACAAAGGACAAAGTAAATGCACATGTGGCTCGTAAAATGAATGTGTGGATGGAAGATTTCAATTTATCCGCATGCAGAGCTTTTGTTCATGCAGTTTCTTTATTGTAATTGGAATGCACATAGCGCAAATTATGTCATACTGATATCAAATCTACAATTAAATACTCCTGAGTAATGCTCCATTGCTGTGAGAAACAAAGCTGATGTAAAAGATCACTATGCAAGGATTATGCAACATTCATCTGAATTGTGGTCTCAAATTCCAGAAATTGCTTCGGACATCAGAATATCTTTCACGTTTTCTCTTAAAATATGATGTGGGTTTAGCTGAAATTTGAACAGTAGTTTCCTCAAATATAAATCTTCAAACCCATTAAAAATCATAGAGACCCAGATCGTAAAAATGAACTTATGACCTGATCTTTACACGGGAATTATTGAATCCAAAGCCACAAATGCACATCCACAAGATTATAACACTGCTCTGATACCAAATATTAATTTGGTTCAGATTGTATGTATATAAAATAGAGATTTAAACTAAATAACACCAAATACAAATATAATTCATTCGGGATGTTGTATTCATCTAGAGATAGCTTCTTATACAAATGTTTGATCCTATAATCTAGGAGTCAAGTCTTATCACTTAGTCTTCCTCATATCTCTCTCTTATCTCTAGAATCACTCTAACAAGCCTTTATTCTCTCCATACTCCTAATAGATACGTGAGTTGTATAATAGTACAACTTCACATATTACAACAATATTATCTTACTCACAAATATTATATCTACATGAGTTGTAAATACAACTCATATTACAAACAATACTAACCCATAGTGAGCACTAAGCTATTTTCCTAACATAGGACTAAACAAAAACCATAAAATATTCCTAAGGAACTTATTTCTTTGTATGTGCATGATGTTGAAAGTTGGTTTAAGGTGGAACATCATGACAATTCTAAAGCTTTGGAATATAGGAAGGAAATGAATTTAATGAACTCATAACACAGGGACATTCTTGTTCTCGTGCAATCAAAGAATTCATTTTTATAAATAAGAATTGTGGTATACCATCATATATCCTACTAAATTAATATGAGATAATACAATTATGAGTTTGTACAAAATGATTAGTATTATACTAAGACTAATGGATAAATTCATATCCCATGGGAATTAGAATCTTCAATTGGTGGGGATTCAAATGTAGACTTAAATCATTGGATGTGTAGAGAACACAAGTTTAAATCAATGAGAATGGTTCAAATAGAAGAAAATATATTTCCTCAATTATTTAGGACTTCAAGTCTATATAGATTGTTGGTTGAATTTTATAAACGTCTATAACAATAAATCACGAGAATAAGTGCATTAGACTATGCATTGAAGATAATAACACCTATATGGTGGGCTATGCATAGAACCAAGAATCTTGCAAGGATTGTTCAGTAATACGCATGACGTGCACAATATTTGCATTACCTACCAAACTAACTAAAGAGTGTCCTAGGTAATGTGGAAAATGTCCGAAAATTAACATTTAAGGGTACATTGAGGCTTAGAAAATACAACAAATTGAGCATAAATGGTGGGTTCATATTTTCCCAAAAACACTTACTCCACCACCAAAAGTTTGGTATTTTCATCAAGAGAGGAAAATAGAAACACACAATGGGATAGGTACAAGAGGATTTTATTCAAACCTTCACATTCAAAGATAGTAACCTCATGGTGGATGCAACTCTTTAGAAGATCAAAACATTTTGGTGTTATGGAACTATTCAATTAGAAGGAGAAGCTGAATTCTTATATCCTAAAGAAACCAATATAAGGAATTGCACAAACAATAGGAATAAAATAATGAAAAAGGAGATGTATCATAAAGTAGAGGTATGTCACAGTTAGGAGATAAAAATAAGAAAAAATGATCTAGATGTCGATATAGATATGGAGGTGGAAGGAATGCTTGAACCTTAACACATTGCACCTCTACCGTGAAATAAAGAATTGTGCAATGTCGAAGAAGAATACCTACATAATATAAAAAATACAAGAAAAATAAGGTTTGATAATAATAGAAGACATTAGGGATAAATGAAAGACTAATACAATGAACCAATGTGTAAAATGGTAGAAGACATTGGTCCATTAGGAACATTCAAATTGCCACGATTGGAGAATACTAGATGGAAAAGACATGTCTAAGGTCTTGTAATTACTATATGATATTATGAAGATGTGTTTCCCATTAAATTTAGTGAAATAAAGGAATTGGATCCATCACTAGGGAAATGCACACGAGAACTAAAGGAGGGAATAAATCTTGTAAAGAAGAGGCCTTATAGATTGAATCAAAATATGAAGGTAAAGGTCAAGGTATAATTGGAATGTGTGGTAGAAGCGAACTAATATCTCCCATAGAAATATCATAGTGGGTGATCTTGGTAATCACTCAACTAAAGAAAATAGATTAAATTAGAATTTTTGGTCATTATAGAGCTTTGAATGATGCGTGTGTAAATGACCCATTTCCAACACCATCTATTGATGAAATTCTTTAAGTAGTAACAGGACATGAGATATACTCATTTATTGATGGATTCAATGGTTATCACCAACTTCCAATTACATAAGAATATCAAGTAAAAAATACATTCGTAACCAAATGGGGTAGTTTTACATATCAGGAAATGCCTTTTGGATCAAAGATTGCACCCACGGTATTTTCCCCGAGTCGTGGTCAATGCGTTCAAATATTTCATTCATGATTTTTGGAAGTCCATTCATATGATTGGCGTTGGCAAAATTTTATGTCGCTTTTCTTTATTAGGTTTCTTCACATGTTCATTAGCATTGTTCAACATAAAACTTACAACATTGGAGAGATTACCTATTGACAAGGTGATCTAACTTCGATTTTATGAGGGTTAGTTACCTCATATGATGTGTTTGTGGGGGTTTAGATACGTTTAACCCAAAAAGCACCCGAAAGGTCAAAGGAAGGAAAAGGAGGGTGGAATGGAAAAGTAAGGAAAGATAGTGGAGAAGAAATGAAGAGATGGAGCATGCAAGGACAAACAAACGCATATATCATTCCTACATGCTAGAAAGTATACCATGAAAGAAAAGAGATTGAATGTTAATACTTTGCATGAAAATGAAGGAAATAAAGATTACATTTGACATAAGAACAAACATAATCACCAAGAATCTCAAGACACAAAGTTCCATAAGCATCCTTGTATTTCTTCTTGAAAAGGAACATAAAGTTTCCTTCTTGTCTTCTCTTCCAAAAATTCTTTAAAATGGACAATCTCTTATAGATTATCATGAAAAAGAAGGAAAGAAAGATTACATTTGATGTAAGAAAAAACATAATCACCATGAATCTCAACGCACAAAGCTCCATAGCAATCCTTATATTTATTCTTGAAAAGGAACACAAAGTTTCCTTCTTGTCTTCTCTTCAACAAAGTCTTTACAATGGACAATCTCCTAGAGATTCTTAGACTCAAATTTCTCTTGAACCTCCATAAGAAGCATCTAGATACAAAATTCTATTTACTCCAATGCCTTAAGACCATAGGACACAAAGTTCCTCCAATCTCCAAGATCCCTTTACAAATGACCTCTAACTCCCTTTTATAACCCAAAAGTTGGTTAAAAAGTAGTTAGGGTTTCATTACATCATATTAATGAAAAATTGGGTCCTTAATATAGTCTCATTTTAATAAAGTAAAATAAATTTATTAAAATAAAACAACTTCATATCTTAAACTAATTTAATTTAAAAATATTTATTACAATAATAAAATCTGTACATGTAGACCCCAATTGAGTAACTTAGGCATATACCTAAACAATGACATATAGATTAGCAACACGAAACCGAGGATTAGTGCCTTATCCATTGGTCTAATAGTCTTCCTATCTTGATCACTTTAATACATCTTGTACACAAAAGCTTGTCCCAGTCATTCTCTCCTATGTTTTTAGGACTGGTTTCCACATTCTTAGGGTCTCCTTGAAGACCTGTTTCAATAGAAATATTTGCACCCAAATTACTACCTTCTTGTTCCTCTACCTTTTCACGTTCACTCTAATTTGAAGCCTTCATTGACCCTAGCATGTCGATATCTGACTCTCTATCTATCTATCTCTCTACATCCTTGCATTACAAGCATTTATTTTCAATTACTTCTTATCACAGTTATTCACAACGAATCCCATTATATTCGCAATTCTCACACAAGCCTTAAGAGACTAGACTAGATAAATCTTTACAAGCTCTCTCATATTCAATATACATAAGATACAAGGAATTCCATTTTATCTTAAAATATCATTTTTAAGGAAGTTTCAAATTCATCATGTTGTCCATACAAAATAATTGAGTGATCGAATAAAAATATGTTCAACATAGCCTTAATAAAACTACATATCTTTAAATTCAGGTTGCCCCTATATATAGCTCCATTCTTCTTGTTTGAAAGCTTCAAAGCAGAATTTTCCTTCAATCCTGCCTCGATCTTCCCCCAATGGAATGCTTCATTTATATTTTTATTTCTTATAAATAAGATGTGGTTTTGTTGATACCATTTCAAAAGCTTTCAAGTGTCTTATAATGTCTTCAGTTTTGAGTTCCTGGGGTACAACACAATCAGCATGGATAGGGTACCAAACCATTGCACAAGAGCAATCCCATTCATCATTTTGACTTCAAAGAGGGGATCCTTGTATCATTTTCATGTATTACATCCTTCACCTTTTCACCAGTTGAGCATGTTCCATCTACATAAATCACATTTTTACACTTAATCCAATTTTCCATTGATCTAGGGAAAAATGACCAAGTGGGTTTCCAACCTTTCCATTTATATAATTTTGCTCTGAAAACTCATTTTCAAGTGGTTATCTCAAATATATCATCTTTGCATCACTAACATTCATAGAATTAATCGAATAAAAGACATCTTTTGACTCAGGAATATTTTTAGTCTAGTCAGGAACATTTGCTTGAAATGTCTTGCATATTCGAACCTATGTTGTGTATGTATCCCTATCATCCAACATATGTGAAAAAGGATCAGCTTTCTCTTCAACAGACATAAATTTGTGCATATTTCTTTAACTGTATTTCGAGGTATGTTGCTTTCAATAAGGCACTTCTTTCTTGGTATCTTCCATTTCTTCAGGTGCAAAGTTAACAGTATCAATCATCCTGAAACCTTTAAGTCTTGTTGTATCTGTATCATAAAATATGCTAAAATCTTCCGAGCCATTAAGTCTTGAATTTTGTTACCTATGTTCCATGTCTACAATTTTCAAAGGGATCAGTTTTGGTGGCTTTAAATTTTCTTTTTTTTTCATCTTGAATTTCTCCTCTTAACTCTGTCATGGAAGATGCAGCATTCTTGTTTGTCCTAGACTTTTCTAGATGAAGGCACTTTATTTATTTTTTTGAAGGGCCTCTAGAGCTTTACTTATATCCTTGCCAAGATCTTCTTGCAAACACTGCAACTTCCGGCTTTTGTGGACCCACATTAGAGGACTCAATGTGGATTCATCAACATGATGTTTTGTAGGTGTTGAGGTAGAAAAACATCTTGCTCGACTTTTCTGGTCTTTCCCAACTATGGGTTTCACTTATTCCTTGATTTTCTTCCCTGTTGCAGTAATCCTACGGTAAAGGATAATGCAATTCATCTTAAACCAAAACATGCCCAATGCTAGATAGTTCTGTTGCTGGAAATTCATCTTCTCTATTTGAATATGTACCAGCTGACTGGATTTTGACTGTGAATCTTCCAATGCATGGTGAAAAATCCTTCCCGCAAATCTTGGGCTGGAAAGCTTTGAAGCTATGGCAGAAGGAGATCAGCGAGTAATAGCACAGAGTTTTTGTGCAGCATTTGTGTGTGATCTTCTGAACGTTCCATTTGTATCCTCTTCCATCTTTTATGCAGCCTGTATCACATTATCTGTGTATATTTGGCTTCTTCGCATAGGTTTATAACATAGTAGCAACTTTCGAACGTAAAAAAAAAAAGGGTAAAAATATGGTAAATTGTATCTATATTTTTATAGTTAAAGACATAATTATACAAGAGATTAAAAATTATTAAAGTGACAAAGAATTCTGGCTTAAAATTAAAACATGTATACATTAACTAAAATGATGGAAATAACATATTTTATGTCTCTAACATCATTTTTTATTAGATTAGGTAAAAACAGATTTTGAAGGGATCAGGAACCCTGTACAAACGAAAGATACAACTTTCAAAGCCCAAGAGAGAAACAACAACCAACAAGAGCCCACAGGCCAAAAAAGAAACAAAACAACAAGCCAAACCTCGGGTCAGGGAAGCACCAAAAGGAGGGAACACAAGGACTGTTGGTCAAAGCAACTTAACCAACAAGACCAAGGAACTCAACTTCCAAAAACCTTCCCTTTACGAGATCTAAGGCTCATCATGAGGGGCTCATATACATCTTTACCCCTCTTTTTGTTGTTCACCAGCTTCCATCCCTCCCCCCAATTAGGATCAACATTCTCATCCGGGTTGATAGGAAGGCTAATTTCAAGAGAGATACTGCTTTGATTTGGAGAAAACAAAGATACAGGGGGTGACAAAGGGCAACCCCTTATCTACTACATGTGGATCATTAACGGGTAGAGAGGGAAGAGTGGCACTCTCACTCAGATTCACATTCATCTCTTCCATAACTCGACCTTCTCCTTTCCCAGATCACCTATATGATTGTCTAATATTTGCGTTACATTATTGTCCTCCTCAGCCTCAATTGTCAAATTTTTTGGGTTAAAGTCCTTCCACCACGATACCCGCCCTTTAATCTGCTTCTTCACAATGTGACAATCAGTCGGCAAGATGTCCAAGGGCAAAACAAGATCTACATCTAAGGGAAGACCTTCATAATCTAGATTTTGAGTCCATGTAAAATCCCTGACTTTGAGCTCCATTGTGGCCGGGAAATCGGCCGTCATATCCATATCCACTAAAATACGAGCATAAGTGGTATGATCGAAAGATTTTTTCCTAGTATCAACATCAAGAAATTTACCCAAAACATTCCCATAGATCTGAAACACTCCTCACTCCAGAAATGCAAAGGTAAGTAAGGCATCCTTACCCACATAGGTCTGATAGTAAAAGTTTCAGTAATCGGGTTAAAGCTTGGAAACCATGGCTTCATAAGAAGATGGTGTGACTAAAAATCCCATATCTTTCCAAAAATCTTGTCCTTGTCATCTGAAACCTCAAAGACAACAATGAATATACCACGGGTTGTGGGATAAATATTAACTTTATGTTTATAATTAAAGTATTGACAAATGTTTATAATTCTTAAAAATAGGAAAATAATTGTTTTTACCTCCTAATGCTCCCCGAATGCTCCTATACATTGTCACTTTGTATCTTTAATTAATACCAATGGGCTATTACAAATATAACAACTTCCAAACAAATTCATTGGATTCTAGTTGCCACAGCTTTTGGATTTTGCTTTTGGGAAATAGATTTGGTAAGTTTTTATTATTTATAGTTGCATTTTTTTAAATTTTTAACCACCAAATGCCAAATTTTTCGGAGTTTCATACGGTGGACCGAGGAAAACGAAAAATATGGTAAATTTGTAAAAATTGATTGTATTTAGTAGTCAGTGGTTTATAATGTGAGCATATTTGAAAGCTTGATTAGATCAACACAATAAAAATATCTTTTGCTTTCTCCGTAAATCATGTTTTTCTTTGTGCCACGATATGTGCTTCCACAACACATGCACGAGGAATAGAATGGAAGAATTATATCAATTAGTTTCGTGTCTCTTTCAACCATTTCCGCCAATTACCGAGAGTGGGAGAGTTAATGTAGAGAAGCAAGTTGAATTTTTCTATTTTTTAATTTTGGATTTTGGCAAACTTCCCTGAGAAGAGTTGGGAGAAATTTCAAGCATGGGTTTCATGAGGGTAATTTTTAATCTTTATCCATGGTGAAGTGGGAGTCGACTTCCACTTCACTATCCATCATTTATAAATTTAATTAGTCGATACAATTAATTAATGTTTTATTTTTAGATAGGGTAAAAATGGTTTGGTTTTAAGGGACCCAAAACCCCGAGAACAAAGGGAGGATAGATATAGCGATAAAGCTTAAGAGAAGAGGCCTCTACCAGCAGCCAAACCACAACTACAATAAAAACCCATGAAGGGGAGCCCGAGAAAAAATAAGACACATACAACCGGGCCAAACCCAATAGGACCCAACAAGAAATCACGATCCATGGCGACTACAAAGCACCCGCTCTGAGTGCCCATTCTTTGAAAGGACCTTGGTCCAACCAACCCCCACGACCGGGTCTGTTCCAATATCCACAACAAGTTTGCCTTCATTCTGCATAGAAGGCACAAGGGATGAAACCTCCACGCTCCCATAGTCCACTCTACCTCCGTTATTCTTCATCCCACTATGCATATCGTTGTCCACCATAACGTCCTCATTAATGCAATTCGATTCAAATTTGCACATCAATCGGTGGCCTTCAATAGATTGTTCGCTATCCTTTGACCACTCAAGTCTCAGAGTTACCCGAAATGTAACTTGACACGGTAACAGGGGAATTAATTTTTTTTTGAATTTGAGCTTGCCATCCGTTCACCCATGCCAGCACCAACAGTCCCACTACCATCTCCTGGAGCCAAGTGGACCATCCCCTCCGCCACGTAGACATCCCTACTATCCATGGTAACAGGAATGAACCCGACTGAAGGCCAATCCAACACAGCTACCACACCGTCCCCCTTGGCCATCATGTCTTCAATGGACTGTCCAACATCTTCCTGCAGGTAGGAAATACATGCATGTCAAGTCGGAGGCACGCTCACCTTCCCAATCGATCCCAAAACTGGAAACACACCCTCCAACAATTTAATAGGGCACTCCAGCATGTTCCGAGGAGATATACCATTGCAACCACAAGACACAGCCTCATACCCAGTACGCCTGCATTTCCCGCAGATAACTTGAGAAGGCTCAATAACAATTTTTGCTCAAATTTGTATTTTGAAGTGTTCAGGAAGATTCTGCTAGGCAGATGAGCACTAATAGGAACGTTAATACATAACCTGGCATATACCAAACGTGAAGGATCCCTCATAGCAGGATCCGGCATGATGAGCACCCCCATGGATCTAGCAATGCCGAGGAAGACATCTGGATCCCAGAACTCCAGTGGCAAACCAAGCAAGTGAATCAACACATGGAGAAAAGGAAACTTATTCGATCTCAGCCCAGGACTCCACTGGAAAATGCTAAGAGCCACTTTCCCAAAAAAACAAAGGCCCTTCAATAAGTACCTTTTGCAAATCTTCATCCCTTTGGAAGCAGAAAAGGAAACTATCCTCTCCAAATGCCCGCACATCCAGCCTGCAGGACCATTTCTGGTTACACCATTCCCGAACAAAGTTGATATTCGACCTCAGACCTCTGAATCTACCCACTGCTGCGCTCTTAAAGCTGCACCTCGCTCTGTCTACCAGATCCTCAGGGGTTGCAATATGTGGATCTCCCCTAACCATGAAGGAATAATCTTCATAGGTTCACGAGCATTTACAACGAACAATCGCGAAGCCCATGACCGTGTCATAACTTCAGGAGTCGGCCCTGGAAAGCTTGCTGCACCATTCTCCATATCCAATACAATTAATTAATGTTATTAATAAGATTAACATCATTAATTTAATAATTAAAAGATGATTTTAATTAATTAAATCAATAATGTTAATTATATTAATAATGTAAATTAATTAATGAATTTATCAAATTTAACTTCGATGGGGCTGCAAAAAAATCTTGGTTGGGCTGGTGTAGGTAGGATATTCCACAATTCATTGGGCATTCCTATCCTTGGTTTTGGTAAAGCTCTTGGAAATTGCTCCGACAACCTCATAGAAGCCAAGGCTCTTTGGCGTGGTCTCAAAATCGTAAAGGATAATGGTTGGGTGAACCTCATAGTCGAAGGAGACTCACAAATCATAATCAATGTTTTAAAAAACATGGAACACTAGAATCGACTTGTATTGTGGAGGACTAATTGTATTGCCCTTAATAGTTCAGGATTGATTTTCCACACTTTTAGAAGCACTAATAAGGTAGCTGACTATCTTGCCAATCTTGGAGTTGATCTTAATTCCAAAAATGAAAATTTAATTATTATGCAACCTAAGGATATAAGCAGGGAAGTGGGAGAAATAATAAAACATGATGGGCTTGCCACATAGATTCGGGTGGTGGGCACGGAGCTAGAACAACCGTGTCCTTGCAATGAAGGTAGGATCTCTCAGCACGTAGCTTTCCCCATTTGAAACCATTATTACCCTATTTATTCACATTGGAAAAAGATATATTAATTCATGTGTGAGGGTCTTATAAGCTACGCCCACCCATCGATCTAGCCATTTCGCTCTCGTTAAATAGGGGGAAAGGATCTCACGATCTTGCTAGTGGGAAATGGAGAAAGGGAAAAGTATGGTGTATACTTTCTTAATGAGGCTCCTATCACTACCTTTACATGTGATATCAACATCAATGTGCAACGCCATCTTTGCCCATCCTAATCAATTTCAACATATTTAATCAATCATTCATACTCCAAGCAACCACCATAGGTCAACGCATGTTTCACATCAAATTCTATAATACTCAACTACATCACAAAAATATATACGAAAAAGAAAATCTAATAACTAGTCAAGCATATCATTACACAATGATACCATATGAACTCAATACAAACACACAAATATACACATGCGCGTGCGCGCGCACACACACACACACACACACACACACACACACACACACACACACACACACACACACACACACACACATCCATCATAGGTTCGAAAATGACAATACAATGATGATCATGTCATTCTAAAAATATCTATACATCATCACTATCATCATCATCCTTACTCAACACCTCAATGTCATCTCAATAACTTAATGCCTCCTATGTATAGCTTCAAACATGAGACCATGATCATGATCGATCTTGACATAGTATCTCATTTAATGTCCCTATTTTTGCCTTAGCTTCTACATACTACACATGTACACCGGTCAATCTAAACAATAAGTCATGTGGAAGATCTATCCCAAGAGGAGGTTTTTGCCTTTATGCTAACTCGGATCGGCTTTTGTCCCTCTCGTCTATAACACAATGTTATAGGTGGTCACCATTATGGCTATTAGATCAAATAGATACGCATACTCTTGTGCTATATAATTAATGTGCTTTAACACCATGTTGACTAACATATCCTTCCATGTTCAATGTCCTCATGGATGCATCAATTATCATCATCCATTATGAATCTTCTAAATACAAAAACCACAAATCTATACATTAGTCACTTTGCTCACTCAATATTTTTCAAATATCTCACATCAATTTGTAACAAACTATTGTATACATAATCATAAGATACTTATGGTGTGTAATGGATGTAGCTATATAATCATCTGCAGGCATATCCCTTACCTATGCCATCTCCTCCCATGTATGGGATAATCCTTAGTCCATCCCCTCCTCCAAAGGTATATAGGGGCATACTTGTTCCATCACATCCTATCGGCAATATTCCATATCCTAAGCCAAAACTATAAGAGGAATCAATAGTACCCATCATGACTCTTCCCACCATTTCGTATATGATGTAGTGCACCTTACATCATCCATAACATATACTATGACAACTCACCCCACCTCATGAGATGGTGTGGGAAATAAAATTTGTTACCAAAGTCGAGTCTAGGTTGACTCCCATATCTCAAAGGTATATGTGTAAATATCATCCACACATATCGTGTTAGAGTTACTTTGTGAACCAAACCAAACTGACAACTCATATGCTCCCACTAATATAGCTCTCATATCCTAACATATTGATCCTATAATGACATGGTATGCCACACTCTACGTAGTTCCATAAAATCCTATGGCCATCCTCTAAAATCCCTATATGTCCTCCATACAATACCATCAGGGGTCAACCTATCTAAAATGGCTCGATAAGAGGTCATATCTAGACCTCACCTTCCGAGTATCACCCACCATGATGCAAATATCTCTCGGATGGTACCAATTGGCCCTATGACCTATAACTAACCACACAAGAACTATATTCTCATAGGCCATGCAATAAGGTAATAGCTGTCACACCATCTTCATAGCTTTCTAAAGTAAATGTGTACAAAACCTTGTATAAGTTTGCCACTATACTATGGCCCCAAGCATATCTCACTCTATCATCCTCTATAGACTAACATATATGCCACATCCGATATGAAATGAAAACCCCAACACCATCTACTTCTAAAATAATGCCAATAATAATGCAATAAATTTCTATAATCACAAATTCACCGATATCATAAATTAAAATCAATTGGATGGTCAAATCTACAAGGATTTTTGTGCCCAACCAAAACTTACATGTCTTGCACACCTAAATTCACACATATGATGATAAGACATGCACCATCTCTCCCATAAGTGGAAGATGCAAAATATGATATACATCCTATAGGGTCACATTCTTCTCCGGTGTCAAGATACAAAAGTACAAGTTTATGGATTCCATATATCACACAATTTGGGGGCACCTCCCCAATTTGGCTACATGTCACAAACTGAATCTATCTAATACATCCCATCCATCATCATCTAGTCCCAAAACAAGGATTGTCTCTATATGGAGAGCATTGTGGAACTATCTAGCATGCACATCTCGCTACATTCACATACTTATTCAAAATATAAAATCATTTATCATCAAGAATAACTATGCAGCAACCACATGACATACTCCATATCAAAAGTTTCTATTTTGCACCAATATAATTCATTGTTTTCCATGTTGGTTAAGGATTGCAGATTGTTACATGATTCTGAGATTGTATAAATTCAAGTTGGTAGCATAGCAGACCATATGGTTCTGACCCCAAATTCAAAAATGTATAGTTCAACACTATATACCCTTAGACTTTCAAATTTAACAAAATTAACAATTTAAAAAAAAAAAAAACTAAAAAACTATTTTTTTAACAAAATTAATATTTTTAACATTTACAATTCATCTATAGTTTTTTCTTAAATGTCATTTTCCACCCACCAAAAACACAATCGGAGGGCATCTCTAGTATGCAACATTCTATCTCTCTCGAGCATAATCACTATCAACACTAATAACAATGAAAGTGCTATTTTCTTTTCACCATATTGCTAATAGTAAATTGGCCCCTTTGGTATATAGTCACATATCCTTACCTACTCCTATTAGATAATTAAACCCTTTAACTTTAGTACTACATATCTTGGGTGTAGTTTCATCAATTATTACATTGTCTTCGGCATTGGGATCACTATTCGCCTATTTTGGTACACAAATATAATGACACTTCATCCATACCCTATTTGAGTCCCACAACCATCATTTTATGCAATCTTATTCACACACTCTAGTCCTATGTGCTCATTACAATACTTTTTTAAGACACCATTCAAGAAAATTTTAATACGTATCTATTCTAGTCTATCAATAATTAATCTTATTTCTACACACTCTATACTACTTTGGCAGACATATTCTTTGATTTCAAAATTTTCTATGAATCTAATATTGCTTTATTAGGATGTCGTCTCTATAGTACACCTTTTATGAAATCAATATTGCTATATCAAGCACTATTTTTAAGTTACAATCTATACTCTACATTTTATAGTGACATGCTCACCATGTTTAATCACTACTTTTCTAATGACACTCACAAGCACTATGATTTCAATCTAATTTATATAAAAAAATTATGCTCAAACAATCTATATCACTATGATGACACAAATTCAACATTCTATCAAATAATGCATACTATTCAAGCTTATATCAACCATTATTTTGTATCAAGTGATTCTATTTTCTATTCTCACTCTCTATACAATATTGATGACACAAGTTCAAGTTACTTTTACATAAGTAATTCTATGTTTTATCATCCCTTTCGTTAAAGGGGGAACTTTATGGGTTTGCTTTATGCAAGGCCACCCCATGAAAAAAATCTAAATGCAAACTAATAGATCAAACAATTAACTCTAGTTAAAAAGATGCATTGAACTGAGATTACCAAGGTTATGGTTGGCGCAATGCAAAGTCATATTTTTTTCTATACAAATTAATATAAAAGCTCAAGAAAACGAATGGTTAATTTTGGAAACAGATATCCACCGAACAAAAAGACACAACCAAATACGCTACTATATTTATTACAAATTTAATGGGAAAGAACTCTTATCAAAATATGGACATTATCAATACTATTGTAGCACCTATATAATGCATAGTTATGATTGTGCAAGGTCTATTATTATAAAAAAATTGGGACCTAGATCCATTTATAGAAATGTGGTCCTATAATATGGGAAGTATTTATTTATGGGTCCAATAAAATGTGTTGTGACATGCTTCCCTTGGGTGATGGGATACCCGATTCCCTAAGAAGCAAATCAAACAACTTGTTGGAGATTGATCACCCCCAGTCTACAAAAATGCATGGTCAAAATATACTTGTCTATAAATATGCCTTTCATGTCTATTACACCCTTTGACACTTATAACATGTTACTCCCTATCTCCACATGGGTCACATCATTGTCCCATGTTGTTCACTACACTTTGGTTACTTTATCAACATGCTTGACAACCTCCTATGCTTCAACACTATCATGTAGACTCTTTTTCTCCTTTAAATACACTAGTAAATTTTATTCACTAGCATAAGACTCGGGGACTCTAGACACTAAAATTTACACAAAATCATTATTACACCACATTTTTGGTAAAACTTATATATGTGGATC
This sequence comes from Taxus wallichiana var. yunnanensis, assembly GCA_018340775.1. Lineage (NCBI taxonomy): Eukaryota > Viridiplantae > Streptophyta > Pinopsida > Cupressales > Taxaceae > Taxus > Taxus wallichiana. The sequence goes on along the minus strand of CM031238.1, from coordinate 658,669,245 downwards.
TTAAATAATGAAACCAAGTCTCAAAGATGGCACAATTCCTTATTGTTGTACTTTTGTATTGTTTGATCTATCTTCTGATTTGGAATTATGGATGTTTTCTTGTGATTTTAATCCTATGTCAAAAATATCTATGGCTATTTTTATTTCTTATTTGTACTTGTTAATTTTGGTTCATGTAGTCACCTTTCCCTACTCCTTTTAAACCCCAAGCGCGTCAGCCTATCACCCAACATTAGCTGGGGCTCACCCAAGGCCCACGCATGCGTCAAGCCCCTCCTTTATGTGAGCCTTGTAAGAATGCTTCACCATTAATGGAGGAATGTTTGTAGAAATATAAATACATGCATTCATTCTAGCACAGAAGTAAAGAAACTAGATCTAAACACATATGCACCATAATGTAAAAGTAAACACTACAACATCACAAAGAAATCAGATCTAAACCATGAGCAATATGAAGAACACTAGGGTTTGGACCCATAACCAGAGATATTCATAACAATCCATCATATTCATTGATTCACAACTGTTTACAATAGCCAAATTACATCAAAAGGGTCATAGCAGACCGAATACATCATGATGATAGCATCCCAACCCTACAAAATAACTCTGCTCTATAAGGGTTCTACCCATGCTCTCTCTTATTCACCTAGAATACCTCATGCCTCACATTACATACCCTTTCCCTCCTACATCATCTCTCATTTCCTCACAACCCTTCACATCCCCATACCTTTTCCTATGCCTATACTCACACCACTTACGCACACAACATCCCCTATTTTAGATCCAAATGCATTCTTAAATAGAATCGGGATCCCTTCTTTACCACTTCAACTTTACTCATGAGAAGGCCGCATGCCAGATGGAATCATGCTCCTCCATACTCGAGTGTTTATGTCAGCTCGTTAAAACCCTGATTAGCCTCCACTAACAATAATGATTATATCTTGGAATATTCTTTCCTTGAATGACAAGACTCCCGATTCTAACCTTATCCACTCATCACACATTCTTGTATCTTCACATGTTTTCCATGTGTCACCATATTCCAAAATTTGGCTAAGCCTCAAAATCACCTCATGCTTCTATGCTCCAACCTCCGCATGTTCCATGTTTACTCGAGCTCTTCACTTAAAATGAATTGTTCAAAATTTAGTTCTTCTTGCGCGCTCTTCATTCGTCACGCACCCATCCTTTGCTTCGAGACTTAGTCATTTCTAGACTCAACATTACCCCACACTAAATGTGTTGTCCATCCTCAAAAATAATTTGATCTCCAAAAATAATAAAGAATTGAAGGAAATAATAACTTTATCCGGCTTGTGCTGAAAGAAAAAAAATAATTTTGCTATTACTATATCAAGGATTGGTAAGTCTTTATTTAAGGATGCTTCAATCTTATTCCATACATCCACCTCACTCTTCTGCACCTATTGAAATAAATCCCATATCGGTGCGTTGACCCCATCGAATGTCAAATATTCACCCTTAGCCTTCAATGTATCCATAATATTCTCCATCTTCTTGCTAAGGTCGTTCAACGCGTCCATCTTATGTGTAACCTAGGGATACACTTCCTTTACCTTATTCTTTACAGAGGCCCTTAAAGTTTCAATCGCCTCGAGATCTATTCTCGACATTTTCCAATATTTTGTCATGTTATGTGCTATTACCTTTATTATTGGCCTAGATTCCTTTAAATCCACCTCATGTGTAGCAACCAACACACTTGTCACTTTGTCTCTATCTTCATAGTTTTCGTAGACAACCTCGACCATGCATGTGCATGGTCTTTATTGAAAGCAAGGAGTTTAGAGTACCGAGTTATGGTCTCTTCAATTTTTGATTTCTCCTCCTCTCTCTATCGTGCCATGACTTCCTTCGTTGACTCCAATGCAATTGGTTGCTTCTCCATCTAGGTAGTGGAAGGTTGACTCATACTTACTGCTCGCAGGGGCTAATTTCAGGTGCTTCAAAATAATGGAGTCTGAGATAGTCTCTACTTTCTTATAGGCTTCGTGCACCTTCCCCTTTTCTTCTCTCAACTTATCCCTTAACTACACAATTATAGACTCCTTCCCTTTTATCTCCTTGTCTCTCTCTATAATTTCCTTATTCTTCTCATCCAATTATTTCTCTAATGCCCAAATATTTTTATTCCTCATGAACAACCTTTCTTTGAACTCCATTGCTACACTGTTTAGCACATTACACACTTGTTAATCGCTTAGTGTTGCAAATCCATAATAGGATTTATCTCATTGAGGTTTTGTGTGGTTACCAATCCTCCTGCATCGACCTCAAACTCTGGTTCATCAACATGGGACTCAAAAATCTATGACAACATCTTCCTTGTGCATGTGTATGCACTATCTTTATCAAATGATGACCAGCGAGAAGAGTTGGTCTCAGAGGAGCTATTTTTTGGAAATGCGCACACAAGACCTTCTTTGGATCATTAACATAAATCAATGTGGGTCCTTGCACCTTCACCGTGCCCTTGCCACATGTGTGTGCTCCTTTTTGAAAATCGATCGCTAAACGGGATCTTCGCCCATGCTTCCATACTCCTTCCCTACTTCTTCTGCATTGCACTCTACCTCGTGCTCTACCAAAGCCTTGATGATACATGATACTTCCTTCTCTACTGTTTCATCCAACTATTCACTATATAGGTGTGGGGTCCCATGCACATTTGTCCCCACTTCCTCCTTTCTCTCAAGTGCCTTTCAAAAAATCATCCCGCTCTTCACCAAATTCACTTCCATTAAACACAAAGGGTCATTTTTTTGCTCGCACTCTTCACTCTTCACCTTCTTAGAGTCTTAAATTTGCACTACCCTTAGCTTCTTTCTCAATAGAGACTCTATAACTAGGATTTCTCCTTCACGGGGATTTTTCCTTTACTAGTGACCTCTTCCACTCGAGTGTAAGTGCTTGTTCCGCACCCAAATCTTGTTCCCTGTGGTCTAAATTATCCACACACTTGGCCCCTACTTCTTGTGGTATCCTCTCTTTCTCTCTTCTTTGGCACTCTCTTTTTCTCCTCGCAGGTCTTCGTGGGATGGAGACATCATCCTCAACGTATGTGCCCTTCTTAAACTTAGGCCTTACATGTATGTACACCCTTGTCATTGTGCTTCTTGCAAGTGGTAATGTTACGGGCCTTAGCATATGTATGTCGTGAGATACATACTTCTCCACATATGTGCACTTCTTAGGATACACCAATGTTCGGTGCAAGTGTGCGGTGCTCCCGATCTACGTTACTTCGATCAAATCTAAGTTTCTTAGCCTCCTTGAACTTGTTAATTGTGCTTTGAAAATATTGCGTTGTGAAGGAAAAAGGTAGTTTACACCATGGGATTTTGGTGCCATCAGTTAACGTGAACCTGCCAATGTAGAAGTTTTGGTACACTAAACTTAGCCTCATCCTTCACCAAGGCAGGTAGCTATTCAAATCCTCCACTCTACCCCAAATGCATTGCGCATCTGCTTGTACCACTTATCCAAGCACGCCTTGTATGTAAATGTTATTATTTCACAAGTATATGCTTTGAATCTCTTAGTTGGGGAGGGGTTCTCATCAGGGTACTCCCAAATGTTGTTATTCGGCCCATCGGGAACTCCAATCTCAGAAAACACAATGGTAAGGATAATATTACCATACATAATTTTATCTCTATCATGCATGGCATCAATGATATCCTCTGCAATGAAGGCCAAGAGGTTGTAGATTGTCCCTTCTGAAATCTTTCTGCAAACATTCAACCATCTCTTGTTCACTTGCATCCACCGTTCCTGCCCATTCAACTTGGTGAGCAAGCGTCACAACCATATTCATGATTGGGTTAGTGATCTTGGCAATATCAAAATAGTGCCCTCCCTTCTTGTATTCATATTCCTTAGTTGTCTCCATGATAGCCTCCTTATCACCCAAGTCATTTTCCAACGACTCTCTTGTGCGAGATAATTCCATTGTATCTGGAAATCAAATGTGGGGTTATAAAAATTCTCCTCCCTACGAAGTAGAACTAATGTTCATGCACACGCAATATGAACCATTGGTATAATCTCTCAAGTTTTTGAAAAATGGCAACTCAAAAAGTTACAAAATCCCAGCCTTCTCCAATTTTATCTTCACAGAGTCATCATACACTGGTTTGTCATCATGTGTTCTCTCTCCGTAGGGTAAACGAGCTCAAACACCATCTCCTTATTAGTGGTATCATTCCTAATGTTATAATCACTTTGATATCCATCTTCTAAATGTGAAATACGATTCCATCCCCATTAAAACGCCATCTGGGTATTGCATCTTTGCATACCACTCTTTGTTAAAACTTGTCGATGTGACTGGATTTCCTTTGCCCTTGCCCTTCTTCTTTGGTGAAATATTTGATCCTTTCTTTGGTGTCATCTTCCCTTTTAAGGTCCTTTTGCCATTTATTCCTTGTGTCTTTCTTTCTTACTACTTGATCCTTTGATTCCAATCCCTCTACGCAACTTTCTTGAACTCGTGCCTAGTTTTGCAAACCCTAACATGTAAACCCCTTCTTCCACAAGACAACATAAACACTTGCATGAATCCTTCAAATAGCCACTCCGCACATGTCTATATACTATGTGTCAATCTGGTTCACAAATCTATCAAATTATTCACTTCACAAGAAACTTCCATAGATTTCTCATGCAAGGATGTCCTAGTTCGCAAGATCTCTTCAACACTTAAACGCAAGGTGAAAAATAACATATGCTTGACTCCATCTTTATATTTTTTTATTTTTCCTACATTAATCTACATACCACCTGCCACCATACTTCCCCATTAATGTCATCTTTTCCAATGCTTTCATCCCGCATTACTGTCTAGCACTTTTTCTCCCACACATATACTTGCACGTAACCTCCTCAACCTTCCTCGCACGCAAAAACCTCATCGACCACAAAATTCCTTACACGCACTTCCAAAGTAGTCGAAGTATGAATTCCTCTACATCTTATACCAAGTCCTTACCGCCACCCACCTTATTTTTATCTCAGTGCGTTTGTCATTGTATGCGTGGTTGTTATCAAGCTTTCTTGACACCATTTTATCTCTAACCCTTTTCACCCCTGCTACGTGCATTCCTTCTTAGATATCCCACGCTTATGTTTTTCTGTCCTGGACCACCAATCAACATTACTCCAGCTATATGCCGCTTCATATTCTCTACACTCTCTTATCCCACACTAAAAGTATGCGCGGTCCTTTGCACATGAATACCTCTTTAGATCGTAACTAGCTACAGGTGTGTAAACGCATGCTTATTACACAACACACCAATCAAAAAGACAAAGCATAGCAATGATGAAGGTAAACACATATAAAGAAAAATACATGAAGGGAAACCTAAGTTACATGGCAACACTTCCTTATTTACAAACACACAAAAGACTTATTTATAGTAGGGCTTTAGCCTATTCCCAAGTAAAGTAACTAGAAACCGTGTTCCATGTAGTGCTTGTAACTAGAAAGAACTCGAATCAAGTATATGTGAAATGACATACGGTCTCAACCAATGCAGCTTTGTGTTTCCTAGATGGAGCAGAACTTTGAATCATACAGAAGAACCATTTGCACAACCTCAAACTTCTTGTTTTTAATATGTCAATTATGTCATGCCTTCTGCCAAGCTTTCTCCATCTCGCTGGCTCCATCGAGCTATAGCGTGCTCTCATCCAACTGCATTATTTTTCCTATGCACTCTTCAAGTGCTTTCATCATCCCGACCTCTCCATGTGCAATACGCAGGATGGTAACATAAATTCAATGGGAAGCAAAACTTCCGCATCAAACACCAATTGAAAAGGTGTGGCCTTGTTCAATCTTTTATAAGTCATTCAATATGCCCATAATACTGCAAATACTTTATCATCCTAGTCTCTCCTTCCAACATCACAAATCTTAGTCAATGTGTGGCTCAATATATTGTTAAAGGCCTCACCACCCCATTAGCCTACTAATTATATTCTCCCATAATAACCTAGTTGATGTAGTCATCATGTAATCCTTCCTAGGTGTCACTTCTACCGATCTTGTAAGATAGTCTCGTAGCAAGTGATGATATAGCAAAAAGATCCTGTAGGTATGGGTGGGAAATAGGGCCTACAAATTCAATTGCCTATTTTTCAAATGACTATGCACTAGCAATAGGTCTCAAAGGCATTTCATCTATTTTCCTCAACTTTCCATGCAGATCGAAATGGTCATATGTCTTACTATACTCTATACAATCCATATAAATTGTCTCAACCAAAGGTCTACCAATAGGATCTTGCGTGTGGTTGCATTTCTTGCGTAGTGACCTCCTGCAATGCCACCATGAGATTCTTCCATGATTGCAGTATGTTCATGTTCCAGTACACATCGGTGCAAAATCTCATCTTGACCTATTTTGTATAGGTCTCTACTAACCAACATAGAGGGCGCCGCATGTCTAACCAACCACTTGTTCTCTAAAGCCTTCATTCCTTCAAAGTGCAAACCTGTCAGTAAGAAAACAAAAATATCCTCTAAATCATAGGGCACAAATTGTAATATGAAAAAATTTACATCCGGAATTGTGTCTTTAATGCTTCGTGTGTCCTCTCCTGAGTTAATCCATGATAGATGGTTAGTCCCAAATTGATTTTTCCGGTTTCACGATGACCAAAAAATCAAACTCCTTAAAAAACAAGATCCACCAAGATATGCACCCTTTCTAGACAAGATTTTTACCAAGTACTTGAGTGTCATGTGATCCGTGTAAAATATAAATGGAGTAGCCAACAAGTATTTCCTAAACTTATGCAACGCATGAATCATAGACAACACATCATGTTATGTTGTTGTGTAATTTTGCTCAGTGGTGTTAATTTTCTACTTGCAAAACATAAGGGGTGATCAACAATCCCCTCTCTAGGTTGTGCCAACATTACTCCTATTGTCATCCCTGATGCATACACATACATGAAAGGGCTTGTCCCAAGAGGGAAAGCATAAAATGGGCATAGTAGTAAGTTTCTCCTTCAATATGTCAAAAGCCACATGTTGTGCCTCATCCCAGTGAAACCTTCCTTTATGCTTCAACAATTCTTCCAAGGGCATGGCAATCCTAGCATATCCTTTGATGAATTTTCTATAGTAACCCATATGCCCTAAGAATCCATGCACCGCACTTTGATTGGTAGGCTCCTCCAATCCCAAGATAACAACAACTTTGGTAGGATCTACCAATAAGCCTTCTTTGCAAATAATGTGACCTAACAATGTGCCAAAAGGAGTAGCAAAGACACATTTCTTAATGTTTAGAGAGATACTTAACTCGCTGCTGCACCTCTCAAACATCAATCTTAAATTGTCACAATGATCTCTTACTAACCCATACATCATCCAATCATCCAAGTAAACTTACAAAATTTTATGGATGAAGTCTTGAAAGCCCTACACCACAATTCACAAAAATATAGGAGGCATGTTCTTAAGCCCAAAGGGCATAAACTGTATAAAAACTTCCCCATTCAGTGGTGAAATTAGTTTTCCTTGGTCTTCCTTCGCAATCCTTACCTGGTGATAACCTAACAATCCATCTATAAAATAATAGATCTCTCGCCCTGCTACACCTTCCAAGATATCTTAAGTAAATGGGGTTGGAAAAGGATATATGAAACATGAAACATTCAAATCTCTATAGTCTACACATATCCTTATCCTCCCATCCTTCTTGATACTGATCACCATTGGGATCACCTATTTGGATTCCTCAATTACCTCAATGATTTTGGATTCTATCATCTTATCAATTTCCTCCTTAACATTTACACGCAGATTAAAGTTCATCCTATAGGGTCTTTTGTTGACGGGCGTGTATCTTCTTTTAACTTAATCTACATTTCCCCAATGAGTGATGAACTCCTTTAATTAATGGTACCCACGTGGGAAAATATCTTGAAATCATGCAGAGCTTAACTATTTTGAAACCTCCGGTCCATCCAATAATCCCCAATGACAACTTCTTTCGGCTCTGCTTTTGTACCAATGTTAACCTTCTTTATTTTCAAGGGCTCATGGTAGCTACACGCTTTCTCATATGCTTTATCCAACACTTTACACATACCTTCCATATGATCAACATCCAAATTTTCTACTTCCTCATCATCTATTGGGTACACAACCTTACCCATTTCTTTCATCATCTAGATGCACTCAAGATGTAATTATTTTGCTTCTTATTCTATGAATCGCACCCCAACTCAGGTTTCCCTAATAAATCCAAGATTTTATCCACATCCATGGTAGTATCTCTCAAGGTAAGGCACTTGAATACCTACATCACCTCATTCGCCGATGGTTTAGGAGATTGATACTCAAAAGTCTGGATAATATATGCCCTCAACTCTTACCAATTTCCGCCTATTGTCATAACTCGAATGGATATACCATGCGCACACACAACCCCGCAAGGTGTGGAATAGAACTTATGTACCCGTAGTAAAGGGGCAAGGCTTCCACACCAATCATCCAGATCTCTCACATTCTTGGACGTGGAATGAGGCATGATTCCTTCCCATAGTAGTCACATATTTTAGATGGTGCATTGCTTGAGAAACCTAAAAGCAAGCACAATTCTCACATCATGGCATTCTAGAATATTGTCTTGATGTGTTACGTACTCAACACATTAATGTTCCGCATAAGGTATAGGTAATCATATTCCTTCTCTCTACTTGACATGTCCATTAAACTTCCATCACGTGTAGAAATACATCAGGGGTTATTATACGCACTCAAAATTACACGTGTTACGTTGTCAAAAATGGTTACAAAAGTCCCCAATGATGATTTAGGTCCTTTCAAGAAGGTGTTCAAGCTCCAAAACCCATTCACAATGTATATTTTTTTCCTAGACGTCTTTACTTAGCCTTCCCACAATTTTTCTAGCTTCTTGCCTCTTTTTGTGCAAGTTTGGGCCTTTAGTGCTAAGAGTCGCCCGCCTTGCTAAAGGCGGTGGTTCTCAAACCGCCGAAGACAGGTGGCAGTCCTTAAACCACCGCCCGTATAGGGTGATGGTCATGTCTACTTTTTCCAGAATTCTTTACGCATGTTTTAACATGCGATACTCACTTAACTTCACTTTTTGCATGCATCTGTGAGCCAAATTGTCTAAAATTAGCTTTGATTGCTTGGTTCTCCTTCCTCCTTCTATTTTTAAATAGATTTAATTAGTTGGAACTGCTCCTTCTTTCCTTATGCATGAAGGCACCTCCCATCCTCCATTCCTATATATTCCATGCTTGTATTCAAGCAAAAGGGGCTTGAGAATTTTGTGTATCTTGCATTGTATTGTTGTTACGATCTTGCTAGGAATTACATAGCCAAGCTCTGATCTCTTGTGCTATCTCTCTTCCTGTATTGCATCCGACTACCATCAAGTTTCCATTACTCAAGTGCCATCCTCTTATTGTTGTTCTTGCATTCCCAATCTCTTGGACTCACATGAACACTCGGAGAAAGAAAGGAACATACTAAGGGGACATATACGACACAACTAGATTTTCCAAAGCTCTTGCTTGTCTAGGTTGGAATTGTGTGTTTGTTTGCCTTGTGTGTTGAATTGTCAATTTCATATCAAATAGAGTAGAAAATCATTCATATCAAATAGAGTAGAGAATCATTCATTTCAGTAAGTTTTCCTTTTAACATTACCAGGGAAGTTGTGAGGAACAATATCCCTTTCAGGGTCATGATTTGTTCTTCACCTCTGAGGTAGGGTTTGGAGGATTTTGATTAGATTAGGTTGTTTGATTTAGATTAGATTCATACATTTACACAAGTAACCACTACATCCGGATTAGAACACATTGCTTAAAGATTAGAAAAGAACAAAAATATTTCCTTTGATAGATTAGTTTGCTTTTATTGCTTTAATCCAAAATATTGTGAAAAATCCAAAAACATAGATTATATCTCTTTCAGTAATTAGTTTTCTTATTAAAAGTCATTTTATTTCATTTTGTATGACCATCAATGGTCCACAACAGGAAAAGACATACAATTGTGATCCATTGGTCCCATAACCCAACATGCTAGAATTGATAACTAACATTGATACCATCTTAGGCTTGGATACTTACGCACACTTACTGACTTTTTTGAGAAGATAGAACAACTCAATACACTAAACATAGTTGTTAATCAAGCCTACGATTATTGGATTGCCTTAGCAATAGGGTTTGATTACGCGCATGACCATCCAAGGGCCACAACCTCCACAAGTCTTTGGTTGTGATCCGTAGGTCCCACAACCCAACGGGCCTTCAAGTTAGTTAGACATTAACACTAGTTTGTATACATTAGTATTCGATCTTCACCACTTCCACCAGATATTATCACACAACTTTCCTTATTAACATAGCAGCCGACTAGGCTAAGACTTTCTAGACTAGACCAGAAAATCACCCGTGAATACTTGTGGCTTCATTGTGCCTCTCATTCTTACTTCTATGACCTTGTCTGGAAATCTATATGAGGCACCCAAAGGTCATTTTCCACGTGTTCAACAACCAACGAATAGAATCTCAGCCAAGCTCGACATTGATTAGAGTCTACGAGTTATTATCTCAGACCAAACCATCACACCACTTCAAGTTAGGAGAGCATTCTTTGCTTTAGACTCGCAGATCTCGACATTGCGTGTTGAAGATATAAGATTTCCCAATTAGATTGATCCCCGTCACCACACTCACATTCACAATCATTCTACACTAGTTGTCTCGGCACGACCTCGGGAGGTTGGGTGTGAAGAAGGTCACGTGTTTATTTTTTGTCATATAGTTACCTTCCCAGAGTATAACATGGTAATTGTCTTCCTCCTGTGTGCCTAATCGAGCGCATTTTGACAACTCAAGTCTTCATTATCCTTCACTTGTCTTCCAACTAACTCATAAGTCCCATGCGCCTAAATATCACATGCAATACTAGTTGTATCACTCATGGGATGATCATCCTCCCACTGAATGACTCCTTCTCTTGATGGGTGAATAACCTCGGGGTCCCTAATGGTGCATACATATATTATGTCCAAATCCTCCTCTCATAAAGGCTCCACATAAGACGCAGACCTCCTATCTGTGAGTGGAGTAATTATGTGCTCCTTCTTGTTCTCAAAGATGATATACCCCTTGTTGAAGCGCAAGTCGATTATTCCTGTAACACCAAGTGCACCCAGAGTGTCGGGAAATTGTCTACCTCAGCAAGTTCTAGGACCTCAAAATCCCTAATAAAATTTTCCCCTTGAATGGTTATGGATGCATCCTTCAACACTGTGATGGGCATAACCTTTGTTCTATTAGCCATATACAACACATTTGAAGATGGCTATAATGGGGGCATCCCGATCTGATTCTATGCATATAAAGTAAGGATGTTGACCTCTATGTGTATGTAAATTAATATGTTTCTCAGATCCATCCATCAACAATCGCGATTGCTCAGCGTGATTTCCTTATCATAATCAATGTTGTGAGGAAGAAAATTATTATTTAAGACTTGTCTCTTGTGCTCACCTCCAACGCACGACACTTTTCTTCCAACGAGAGCAATAATATTTTCTAGCCTAAATAAGAAGATTCAACATAATTCCTTAACCTCATCGATGTCATTCTAAGGGATATCAATGCTCCTCTTCTAATCCAACCTCTCGTGATTTCTCCTTCATCATTGAATCTCCCCTTACAAGTTCATCTCCTCGGGTATTGTTTTAACAACCCATTAGCGTGCAATCAATCAACTCCCCCATCTAGATGAGGAGTATTTAACATGACATTCTAGGAGTGAAAAACACTTCTAGAACATGAACCAATATTTTGATATGTTGCAGGACAAGGTGATGTCTTTATTCAAAACAATAACATTACCCCACCACTAATCTGACAATATCACAACTAAAAGTGGCAACATCGTGAACAATTCATAAATACAGATACCATACTCCTCAACAACCTCGAGGTTCAACAAAAGGTACCTACAAAAGCACGCCCTATCAATGGGCGATGTCATTTCAGCTTTGGTAGACAAATTCAAGGAGTTAGAGCTTGCCCAAAATACATAGAATTCATACGCAGGGCAAGCGTGAACTCCTTCCTACCCGCAAAATTATGGGCAAATACCTACTACACAGAATCCTCTAGTCTACATGAATACTCAAACCTTGAAGATCTACTTATGGGGACGAGCACCTTTGGTATGCCCCCCAAGCCACGTATGGATATCTGCAACAGGCACCAACCGGAAGTGTGTTCTCAAATGCCATACCAATCGGAAGTCGATTCCATATCAAGGTAATCAACCCCCTATGTACACATGTATTCTAAATCTTCATAGGGGGACATGTATACCTACCCGTTTCTATATGGAAAACCTGCAGGGTATGTCATATGCCCCAAAAAATGTCTATGTTGTCCCTTTTCGAAGAACCGATGCAGCCCCCACCTCCCTAACAAGGATATTCAATAGGTGGGGAAACATACGCAATGGGACCTATTATGAATATCTCAAGGAACCCTAGAACTCTCATTTGGGCAGTCATGCTCCCGAGACCCTTGGCTGATCTTTCCGAAGTTCAAAGGAGGGTAATCCTAATGCCCACATCAAGGCTTATGTGATGGCCATTCGAGATCTGCTCCCATGGGATGCAGTCGTTGCAAAAATTTTCCCTAAGACACTAGAAGGTATTGCTCTCAACTGCAGTACTATAGGATACCAGAGGCTTGATAAAATCATTCAAGAAACTCGTATCCGAGTTTATCAAATCTTTGATATGAACAAGCTTTTGAGAACTGGATCGGGAATTCCTTCATATCAAGCAGAACTTTCACAATAGTCTGCATCCCACTTTATTCAAAGGTGGTGACAAGTTCTCTACTCCTCTGCAAAGCGGCACTCCAAATATGGATCAAACGGAACTCTATGATTTGTTCCTTCACTCTCTCAATAGAGAGACAAAGGAAGAGGTTCAAAAGTTCTTGCTAAGGAGCTATGAAGAGGTGCTAGAGGGTGCTCTTCGGATTGACCAAGTGGCCATTGACAGTGGTCGTAAGACTTATGGAGAAAATGGGAAGTTAGTCACTCCCAATCAAAATAATCCTAGTTACTCAACAAGACAAAATAATCAAGGACCAAATATCCTTAATAAGAATCATGGAGCCCACAGTACCGGTGTATGACTCGACCAACCCAAAAAATCCTAATGTTGTTAATCCTACCAATACAGGTACTACAAATAACAACAACAATAATGGCAATAATCAGAGAAACAACAATTTCTCACCCTTAGTAAACGCTGTGGATTTTAATCATCCTCAACAACAACAAAAACCTCAATGAATGAGACAAACACCGACCTGACCCAAGCCCTAAGTCAATACCCAGGGGTATCCTAACCAATTCCAAAACCAAGGGCAAAGATTCAAAATTTTAACTACAACAATCAAAGAACCAAACAACAACCGTAGTTTTGGACCACAACAAGGAACAAACCAAAGGCCTCGAGATTATGACCCCAACTTATATTACGGTTTCCATAGGGTTCACGGGCATGACGCAAGAACTTTCCACGATTGTAACAAGTTTTTGCAGTGTTTTCAGAGGACCAAAGATAGTTATTTGTTGACATGTTTTTGCAAACCCAACTACACCCACTCAAAATGCCTACATGGGACCAGTATCTCTATAGAACACACCATTAGGGATCTTCAATGATCCTCTCCCCATGCATCCAAAGGATGGTAGATTAGATCCCAATGGTTCAAATAAAGGTATTGTAATAGGGACTCATGATCGCAAAGCCTCAACTTCATCAAACCCATAGGTGGCACCTCCTTTGGATGGTCACTAGCAAACAAAAATTGTGGGGTTGGTAGAGTTAGACGTCAAACCCCAAATTAATGTTGCCACAAGAACCAAGGATTATTCTTTGTAGCCAATCTTGATTTATCCGGTTATGTCAAAAAATGTTCATGATACGCTAAAAGCCGAGGGGCTTATGATCTAATCACCGATCTCGATGAAGACCGTTTGGCACACATTTACTTCTTGTATCTACTAGAGAATTCCCCTACTCATCGAGCTGCTCTGTTATAAGCACTAGGTCTCGGCCATTTGATTAACATTACCCCTCCGCTAGAGGCATAGAAAATCACATATACTTCGATGTTAGTCCTCCAGGAAGCTGAGAGAGATATTGGATTTATGTTTGACATTAGCAATATTCCCACTGGATCTTTGAGATAGCTCATAGGGTGACCACGTATTTGTTTCTACAAGTTTGGATTTAGAATAACTATGTAAAGCATGTAATAATCGATGATGGAGCAGAAATTAACATAGTTCCTTCTCTTTTCTTTAGTAGTTAGGGTATGTGGAGACCAATTTCTGGACACGAACATGCTTTGAGAGCGAATGATAGCCTCAAGGAAATGTCGATTGGAACCGTAGTATTACCAGCTTACTCTCGGGACCAAGATGGTACTAACTGAAGTTTTATATTCTAGACCAGGAAACCAACTATAATATGATCCTTGGTCATCCTTGGATCCACCACATGAAGGCAATCCCCTCCACTCTATTCCAAGAGGTCAGATTCCTGCATTTAGAGAAAGTATTTATGGCACAAGGTGATCCAAAACCCTTTGATATACATTTGGCTAACTTAAAGAAGAGGCCAGGGGTCCACTATGAATTCGAGCTTCTAACAAATTAGTTAATCAAACTCGCAGAGTGTGATACCGAGAAGAAAAGTTAGTTCTACAATAGAGTTAGAAGTCATGGGTTTGATCGAAGGCATTCTAGAATTCAAGGATGAAACCGCTTATCAGTAGAGATACATGCTCGCTAGAACCACAAAAATATTGTCAATCTATTAGAGAAGGATTTGCCTATTCTCCTCCCCTTTGATTCTATGGGTATGGGAAAAACTTGGGACTCGGGTTCCTTCCTTAGGAAAATGAGGTTTACATGGTTGAGGTAACTGAGGTAAATGGGGAAGGTACAAATGATGACTCAACGTGTATCTTTTCGAGTAGTTATTAGACTCTCCATTTTGATGGAGCC
The DNA here is from genome assembly GCA_018340775.1 of Taxus wallichiana var. yunnanensis. Taxonomy (NCBI): domain Eukaryota; kingdom Viridiplantae; phylum Streptophyta; class Pinopsida; order Cupressales; family Taxaceae; genus Taxus; species Taxus wallichiana. Next base: position 658,654,109 of record CM031238.1, on the reverse strand, counting down.
AAGTTTCATTTTGGCACCGGGGTAGGTGCAATCCTTACTTTTCCCGAAGGAAGGATTCTACCTTTTTCTTTCAAGTTGAATTTTGAATGCACAAATAATGGGGCTGAATATGAGGCTCTCCTATTAGGTCTCATTATAGCTAAGAGAATGGGCATCCTCAATATTAGGGTGTTGGGTGATTCACAACTAGTCGCCCAATCAGGATATCCAAGTATAAGAGACTGAGTGAAAGCATCTACAACTTTATAAAACAACAATGCTAGGTCTGATGAAAGGGTTTGATTTCATCTCAATTGAAGTAGTTCCATGCGAATAGAACCTTCTCTGCAGATTCTATAGCAACTTCGCTCACGCTTCACCCCAAGTAGTGACCTGGAAGATACCAACTTCACAGTTTTAGTTCACGTCGAACCCCTGATTTTTAAAGCACCAATGACCCCAATGTTGACATACATAGAAACTAAGAATGAACCCAATTTTTAGAGCATGTTAATAATGATGAATCGAATTTAAGTTATTTAAACGCTTTTGTGAGAACTACATCTTACCTATCATGAGATTGACCTTTCCTTAATTTCATGTTCCTCTTCTTATTTTGGGAATCCCATGATCGAATACTTCTTGGAAAGGAGTCTTGAGATTCCTGCAGTAAAGAAGAATGGGATTTAGAGTTACCTCCTACCGTGCCCACGAGTTTGAGGAGGGAAATGCCTCCTTAATCAAGGGAACGATTGATATAAATATTGGAACAGAGGAAGAACCAAATATTTTGAAACTGGGATCCTCTTTAACTCCAAGAGGAGGTGGAAATACATACCCAAATACTCAAGGAACATCAAAAGGCTTTCACATTTAGTTACAAAGAAATGATGGGAATTGCACCACATATCACGGTGCACAATGCACCAAACCGGATGCAAATCCAACTAAGAAAAGTCAAGACCCATTAGGCCAAAAGTGGCCCTCATGGTGAAAAGAAGAAGTAATTAAACTTCTTCAGGTGGGATTCATCAAGCTTAGTCAATTATTCATAATGGGTATCTAATATCGTCCTCATTTTAAAAAAAGAATGGAAATATCCGTATTTCTGCATATAGACTTCGAGACATTAACAAAGCTTTCCCAAAGATGATTTCCCATTACCATCCATCGATGTTATTGTTGACGCAATAAATTGGACTTGAATTTTTGTCTCTCATGGATGGGTTTTGGATATAATCAAATAAAAATCTCTGTGAAAAGGATCAAAGCCAAAACTACATTTATAAATCCTCAGGAACTCTTTGCATATGCTCTCATATCATTTGGTCTTAAGAATGTTGGCGCCACGTACTTGGGAGCAATGACATACATATTCCATGACCTTATTCATAAGATTTTAGAATCCTACATGGATGACTCTGTGGCGGGGCAAGACAGAAGTGTTGTGATCACCTGAGAGGTGCTTAAATATCATCCTTTCGCACTTAATCGAATACGATGTCATATTGAATACGAAGAAATGTGTATTGGCATAACGGGAGGCAAGCTTCTATTTTACATTATATCTTCACGAGGGATTGATGTCGACACCAACCAAAATCTAGGCTGTGCTAGAAATGGTTCAACCATCGAATGAGTCCAGTATCAGATATTTTCTTGGGAAACTTGGTGCAATCCAAAGGTTCATCCTTGACTTGACCTTTGTTATTCATCCAATCAACAATTTGTTGAAAAAGTATTATAGCATTGATTGGATGGAAGAATGCAACGAGGCCTTCGAGGTAGTTAAACGATTTTTTTTTCCCCTCCCATGCTAATGCCTCCTAGATCAAATCACCCTTTGATCTTGTATTCACGAGCTATGGATGTTTCGCTAGCCTACATGTTGGCTCAAGAGGATGACGATAAATGAGAACATGCAGTTTATTTCATTAGTCGGATGCTACTTTTTATGAAACACGTTACACACAGGGTAGAAAAGGAATGCCTTGCCATAGTCTTTAACAAAGCGTTTGGGCATTATATCTTCGAATCAAGAAATAAGGGTTATTGTTAAGACAGATCACTTGCGGACATTCCTCATGCAAGGATCCTTGTCTAAAAAGGCAGGGTGTTTCATAACCTTAATGGGTGAGTTTGAATTAACATTTGTAAATTAGAAATCTGTTAAGGGACAAATCATTGCGGACTAGTTGGCTGAAAATCCATTGATGGGCTTGATCTAGTAGATCTATACTTTCCCAATGAGTGCGTGTACTTTGTTAAAACCAGGCCCCCTATCTTTGTATGTCCTTGGTATACCAACATTGTCAATTTCATCATGGACCACACATACCTGTATAGAAACATCGTAACAAAGAAGGAGATTACATGTCATTTCCGCTAAGTAATGCGTTATTTTAGAGCAAGTGCTATACCACAGGCCTTTGAGGGAATCTTGTTAAGATTTTTGATGCCAAGAATCTGAAAATATTCTTTATGAGTCACATAGCGGAGTATGTGGAGGTCACTTCGGCGGCCATGCCACTACTTGGAAAGATACATTGGATGGGATATTTATGGCCCACTCTAGAACATGACGTGGTAGAGTTTGTATGCAGATGCCACAAATGTCAAGAGTTCTCCCATGAGATCCACATACTGGCACAAGCTTTGTAACCAATCGCAACCCCATGGCCCTTTTCCATGTGGGGCCTAGATCTGATAGGGAAATTCCCTCTCTCATTAACATATGGCGTGACAACTTCATAATCACGACCTGACGAATACTTCACCAAGTGGGTAGAAGTCGTGCCTCTTACCCTTTCAGTACCCAGTGTGTCCGTGATCGCTAAGTTCTTCTGAACCGAGATTATTTTTAGGTACGGCATCCCACATGTCATTATTTCAAATAATGGTATGTCTTTCAAAAATGATGAGGTGCGTGAGTTGTGTACAAAGTTTAAAATAAGTCATCACACGGATTCTCTCTACTATCCTCAGGCTAATGGACAAGATGAGGCTATGAATAAAATGTTAAAGGCCATCCTTCTCAAAACCGTTAAGGAGAATAAACAAGACTGACACCTAAATATTTTTCTGGCCTTGTGGGCCTACTAAACATCAGTCAAACACCAACGGCGTGCAACCCCTTTTCTTTAGTGTTTGGTCTTTGAAATTATTACCCAATGACGTGTTTCGAAAGTTGAAATACCTAGTCTCTTTATTTCATTACATGGGATCCACGAGAGAGGATGGTTATCGAGGAAGCACGACTCTCCCAATTAGAAAGTCTTGACAAGGCTAGACTTAAAGCCGAACAATGACACAATGTTTACGTTGACCGAATAGCTTGGTAATCTGAATAAGAAATTTTACGAACGTGAGATCTACGAAGGATATTTGGTATTAAGACTAAGCAATTGGATAAACAAAAAACTAGTGAGGGAAGGGAAATTCAGACCTAGGTGGTTAGGTCTATATCGAGTAGTAGAAGACTACAAAAATGGGGCATTTCATCTATGTATACTAGAGGGTGAGGATTTTAGTGAATCGTGAACTCTCTTTCACATAAAAGAGTGTGTACTTCAGGCATGATCCACCAACATTTTCATATGTACATTACTGCATCTACATTGCATTTTCATCCATCTTGGAGTTCATTTTGTAAAATTTCGATCAAGGTATTTATTCTTATAGAAACTCTGCTAAAATTTTTTTCAAAACATTGTGCAAAACATTCAAATCATATCTTTCAAATATTCATAAAGATCAATTATTTGTTATTTTATTAGTCTCAAGCAAGATAAGATAAATTTTTGACTGTGATCATAGCTATGCTCCGCATACTAAGGTTCGTTTATACCATCTAAAGTTATGTCTTTCCTATAAGTACACAAAATTGAACGGAA